>JAUGSI010000005.1:4787500-4791667 GCA_030770045.1 Colletotrichum brevisporum | reverse complement strand
CAGGCCCTACTGACGAGCAGAACCCCCCTCCAAGGGGGGCGCTGGCTCGAGACGGCCAACGCTGAGGACCTACCGTGGGGTGCCTTGGGCCGTATGAGACCTACCCTTAGGTAGTTCCCAAACCTACCCTGAAGTGCACTTGGCTATGGGAAACCTACCCTCAAGTGGCTCTGAAACCTACCCTAAAGTACACTTGGTTGTGGGAAACCTACCCTCAAGTGGCTCCCAAACTTACCCTCAAGTGCGGGAAACCTACCCTCAAGTGCGGGAAACCTACCCTGAAGTGACTGAAACTTGCCCTCAAGTGCGGGAAACCTACCCTGAAGTGACTGAAACTTACCCTGAAGTGGCTCCCAAACCTACCCTCAAGTGCGGGAAACCTACCCTCAAGTGCGGGAAACCTACCCTGAAGTGACTGAAACTTACCCTGAAGTGGCTCCCAAACCTACCCTCAAGTGCGGGAAACCTACCCTCAAGTGCGGGAAACCTACCCTGAAGTGGCTCCCAAACCTACCCTCAAGTGCGGGAAACCTACCCTGAAGTGACTGAAACTTACCCTCAAGTAAAAAAGTATTTAATCGGAAAATGAAATATAGTAAAACACCAGTAGAGGAGTATAAAGTTAAAAAGACTATTTAGCTTTATAAGAAAAGAGTTATTTTTTTAAAAAAATAAGTGTGTTACTCGATAGTAAAGTAGGTTTAAGTTTTATATTTAAGTAGTTATATATTATATAGTACTTTTTTTATTTACTGCTTTTTATTTTTAAAAGATAAAAAAACTTATTTTAAAGTGGTTTTTAAATTTATTTTAAAGTAACTTTTAAATTTATTCTAACGTAGCTTTAAACTCGTTTTTAAGAGAAAAAAACCTACTTTAAAGCTTAATTTTTAAACTTATTCTTAAGTATAAAAAACTTACTTTAAAGTAGCTTTTAAACTTACTTTTAAGTATAGGAAACTTACTTAAAGTAACTCTTAAACTGACTTTAAAGAGATTTTAAACTTACTTCTAAGTATAGAAAACTCATTTTAAAGTAGCTTCTAGACTTACTTTTAAGTATATAAACCACTGCAAAGTATATAAACTTACTTAAAAGTAACTTCTAAACCTACCCTTAAGTAGCTTTTAAACTTACCCTTAAGTATAGAAAACGTACTCTAAAGTAGCTTTTGAACCACTTGGCATAGGAAACCTACTCTAAAGTGGCTCTTAAACTTACCCTTAAGTGGCTTCAAACTTACCCTCAAGTGCGGGAAACTTACTCCCTGAAGTGCGGGAAACTTACCCTCAAGTGCGGGAAACCTACCCTGAAGTGGCTCCCAAACTTACCCTCAAGTGCGGGAAACCTACCCTGAAGTGACTGAAACTTACCCTCAAGTGCGGGAAAACCTAATTCTGAAGTGGCTGAAACTTACCCTCAAGTGCGGGAAACCTACCCTGAAGTGACTGAAACTTTGCCCTCAAGTGCGGGAAACCTACCCTGAAGTGGCTGAAATCACCCTCAAGTGCGGGAACCTACCCGAAGGACTGAAACTTACCCTCAAGTGCGGGAAACCTACCCTGAAGTGGCTCCCAAACTTACCCTCAAGTGCGGGAAACCTACCCTGAAGTGGCTCCCAAACTTACCCTCAAGTGCGGGAAACCTACCCTGAAGTGACTGAAACTTACCCTCAAGTGCGGGAAACCTACCCTGAAGTGACTGAAACTTACCCTCAAGTGCGGGAAACCTACCCTGAAGTGGCTCCCAAACTTACCCTCAAGTGCGGGAAACCTACCCTGAAGTGGCCCAAAACCCGTCCCAGCGCGCACCCAGCAGCCGCCCGAGGCCGTTGGGTGCCATGGGGGGCATGGGGCCGGTGCCTGGGGTGGGTGCGGGCCGTCGTAAGCGTTTGCGCGTCGTGAGTCGATTTTTTTGTTTTCCCATACAAATCTTTTTTTCGGGAAATAAAAAATCGGGGGAAAATCCAGTGCGACGACGCAGCCCAAAAGCGTCGGTGGGCCTATGAGAAGGGAGCGGGCGGCGCCTACAGGCGACGCACGGGCCCAACTCCCCCCGCAACGACCGCTACGGCGGCCCGCAGCGGGGTGCGCACTGCAGCAATGCAGCGCAAAACGTCCCGTATCTTTCAGACCACTGCGTGGTGTCTCCCCGGCGATCTCTTGAGGCCTCAGTAGCCTCGGTCCAGGGGAGTTCATAGCAGTAGTCGCCCCCCACGGAGGAGGCCGCCCAGGCGGACCGCCAAACTGGGGATGCCAGGTAGGACTCTAGGGCCTCGTGCCCCTGCAGTCCGGCCGGATGGGCTCTGTGGACGACTGGCCGCTGGTCAGACCTACACTGAGCAACAGGGGAAAAACTCCCGGCGTCGGACGCTGAATAGCTGATGCGCCGGGGCAAGCTCCACGGCGCCCGGCCACGCAACCCCCCCGGGGGCACAGCGCGGCGGACGGTGGCCCTGGGAAATTCAGACGAGGAAGGTGGAAGCCCCCGGGGCGCCGCAGGCCTGGCCAGCGGTCCGCTCCAGCGGGCGCGAGCAGCGCGAGGGTACCCCCCGAGCGCCGCGAGCAAGATCAGTGACTAAACTCTATCGGGCGCTGCCAGCAGCCCCGAGTGCCCCAACGGGCGGACGATAGTTACCTGGTTGATTCTGCCAGTAGTCATATGCTTGTCTCAAAGATTAAGCCATGCATGTCTAAGTATAAGCAATTATACAGCGAAACTGCGAATGGCTCATTATATAAGTTATCGTTTATTTGATAGTACCTTACTACTTGGATAACCGTGGTAATTCTAGAGCTAATACATGCTAAAAATCCCGACTTCGGAAGGGATGTATTTATTAGATTAAAAACCAATGCCCTTCGGGGCTCACTGGTGATTCATAATAACTTCTCGAATCGCATGGCCTTGCGCCGGCGATGGTTCATTCAAATTTCTTCCCTATCAACTTTCGATGCTAGAGTAGTGTTCTAGCATGGTTACAACGGGTAACGGAGGGTTAGGGCTCGACCCCGGAGAAGGAGCCTGAGAAACGGCTACTACATCCAAGGAAGGCAGCAGGCGCGCAAATTACCCAATCCCGACTCGGGGAGGTAGTGACGATAAATACTGATACAGGGCTCTTTTGGGTCTTGTAATTGGAATGAGTACAATTTAAATCCCTTAACGAGGAACAATTGGAGGGCAAGTCTGGTGCCAGCAGCCGCGGTAATTCCAGCTCCAATAGCGTATATTAAAGTTGTTGTGGTTAAAAAGCTCGTAGTAGAACCTTGGGCCTGGCTGGCCGGTCCGCCTCACCGCGTGCACCGCCCGGTCCGGCCGGGCCTTTCCCTCCGTGGAACCGCATGCCCTTCACTGGGTGTGCCGGGGAAACAGGACTTTTTACTTTGAAAAATTAGAGTGCTCCAGGTACTATGCTCGAATACATTAGCATGGAATAATAGAATAGGACGTGTGGTTCTATTTTGTTGGTTTCTAGGACCGCCGTAATGACACAGGGACAGTCGGGGGCATCAGCATTCAATTGTCAGAGGTGAAATTCTTGGATTTATTGAAGACTAACCACTGCGAAAGCATTTGCCAAGGATGTTTTCATTTATCAGGAACGAAAGTTAGGGGATCGAAGACGATCAGATACCGTCGTAGTCTTAACCATAAACTATGCCGACTAGGGATCGGACGATGTTATTTTTTGACTCGTTCGGCACCTTACGAGAAATCAAAGTGCTTGGGCTCCGGTGGGAGTATGGTCGCAAGGCTGAAACTTAAAGAAATTGACGGAAGGGCACCACCAGGTGGAGCCTGCGGCTTAATTTGACTCAACACGAGCAGGAAACTCACCAGGTCCAGACACAATGAGGATTGACAGATTGAGAGCTCTTTCTTGATTTTGTGGGTGGTGGTGCATGGCCGTTCTTAGTTGGTGGAGTGATTTGTCTGCTTAATTGCGATAACGAACGAGACCTTAACCTGCTAAATAGCCCGTATTGCTTTGGCAGCATGGGTTTAGAGGGACTATCGGCTCAAGCCGATGGAAGTTTGAGGCAATAAAATTGTGATGCCCTTAGATGTTCTGGGCCGCACGCGCGTTACACTGACAGAGCCAGCGAGTACTCCCTTGGCCGGAAGGTCCGGGTAATCTTGTTAAACTCTGTCGTGCTGGGGAT